>CM021106.1:216866668-216908818 GCA_007115665.2 Sequoiadendron giganteum
CCAATACTCTCCACCCTAAACCCTAATCCCTCAACCCTTAATCTCTCAATCCCTATAACCTCTACCCAATATATTGGACCCTTAACCCTAATCCCTCAACCCTATACCTTAAACCCTCAATCTTCAACCCTCAACCCTTAAACCCTCTACCCTTTACCCTATATATTAAACACTCAACCCTCAATTCTCAACCCTCAACCCTTAATCCCTCAACCCTCAATCCTTAAACCCTAAACTCTCTACCCCTTACATTGGACCCTAAACCTAATCCTTCAACCATATACCCTCAAAACTATACCCTAAACCCTCTACCCTCAACCAAGTAAACCCTTAACCCTAAACCCTTAACCCCAAACTCTTCAACCCTAAAAGCTTAAACCTTAAACCTTCTACCCTATACCCTCAACCAAATACCCTCTACCATCAAACCTATTCCATCAACCCTCAAACCTTAAACCCTAATACCCTAGAAACCATCAACCTCTATACCCTCAACCCCTATCACTTTCTCTCTATCTATACATCTCACCTCTCCCTCCTTCCCTCCCTCCCACCCTCTCTAATTGTCTCTATCTACCATCTCCCTCTTTCTGTGTACCTCTCGTTCAATCAATCCCTACCACCCTCTCTCACTCCCTCTATCCATCTCTCTTTATGTCCCTCCCACTCCATCCCACTCTCTCCCACTACCTCTCTCTCCCTCTCTCTCATGTCTCTTCCTCCCACCCCTTCTCTCTCTAAGGTCTCTCCCTCTAGCAACCTACCTAGGTAACTCTCTCTTTGTCTCTCTCCCCTCTCTCTATCTATCCCTCTAACCCTACCTAGATAAGTCCCTCTCACTCCACCCCCCTCTTTCTCTACCTCTATCAGGTCACTCCCTCTCACACCCTCTCCCTCTCTCAGGTCTCTCACTCACACTCCCTCTCTCTCCCACTCCCTCTCTCTCACACTCCCTCTCACTACCTATCTCTCAAGTCTCTCCCTCTCACCCCTCTCACACTCTCAAGTCTCTCCCTCTCACACTCTCAAGTCTCTCCCTTTCGCACCCTACCTACATAACCCTCTCTTTCTCTTTGTCTCTCTCTCTCTCTCCCACCCCCCTCTCTCTCTCCCTCTCCCTCAATTCTCTCTCTTCGACCCCCCCTCTCTCTCTCTCCCTCCCTCTATCCCTCCCACCCTACCTAGCTAAGTCCCTCTCAATCCAACCCCTTCTCTCCCACTCCATCTCTCTTAAACTCTCACTTCGACCCCCTCTCCATCTCTCTAGACTCTCTCTAAATTATCCCTTCGTCTAAACACATACATAAATGCATACATACAAGCATAATACATATGTACATATAATCTTACATCCATACAAGCATACATACATACATGTACATAAAAATATATCAGCATACATTAATATATTAGCATTTAACATAAAGTAAGACATAGCACGAGCACATTATAACACCCTCGTGTTATGTGCTAGTAGATGCATGTTCCCCGCAGAAGCAAAAACCATGTCAAAAGTGAGATATAACGCAAGCGCATTATAACACGCTCGCGTTATATCTTTCTTTGGGAATTACCAAACTTTAAGCTTGGTATTTGCCTTGGAATACCAACCCAAAGGCTTGGAGGGCATTCCCAATGACCAAAGACGTGTTTTTAAAAAATCCACCATATTTCTCATAATTGAGTTTGTGCTCACCGTCAGGATTGCACGTGGTTCAATATCAAAAAAATCGAGCATATGGGTAATGTTAGGTTATCTCTTAGCTATCCAATGATGTAATTTTTTCACTTTCTGAAAATGTTAAGTCTTTCATGCATAATTTATTTTATCTATATGTCTTTTTTTTGCCAAAAAGTAGTGTTTGGTATTTTTTCATTATAATTAACCGTTCATCAATTTTTCAAATAAATTTCATTTTTAGAAACTAGACTCCATTCTACAAAATTAAAAAATAATAAAAAAACAAATCAATTAGTTTCCAAAATTTGTAGGGGTAGCACGGCCAAAATTCTATTTTTCAGGATATGCCAACTTCGCAAATTAGTAAAAAATCAAATATTCATTAAAAAATTATCAGAAAAATCGTGCATCAACTACATACTGTTAGCTAAATTTTGAGTGTTGCGATTTTAAAAATACTAAAAAAAATTTCACCATATGAGGGTCGTACAAGAGTTGCTATGTTATGTTTTTCTGACAAAAACAACACCAATTTGTGTACATCCCTCATTTGAACCCCTTAATATCAATCATTTTCAAAATAAATTAGTAGTTTAGAAAGTAGACTCAGAGCACTTGAATCCTTATTTGTGTTCCATCTCAAAATTTTGAGTCTAAGTATCCTCAATTTCACGTCCAAGGTAAATATTTCCTGATTTTAGAAAAAAGTTGTCCACTTAAGTCCCCTTTTTGGGAACCATCTTGGTGCACTTACCATAGTATTAGTGATGATGAGGATACCATAACTGGCTTACCCATTATTTTTGAAGAATCCTCCCTACTCATGATTAGTGCCTCATCTGTTGAATCAGACTGCCAAACTCACAAAATAAACCTAGTCTACCCCCAACTCATTGACAATGACCAATGAGGACCACCGATTTTAGACACATTCAAAATCGATGAGGAGCTCTCAGAATTCATGGGACTAAGGGATACGATACCATGTGGAGATCATAAAGTAGGATTTGACATCACATTAGACACATAGGCCTATTATGGGGAGATTATTGAGTCCTTCAGTCGCAAAAGTGAACAATTGAGAATAATCTCAAGGTCGTTGAGTGAAAACCACATTGTGGCACTCTCTAACCATAAAATAGTAAAAATAAAGGATGCATCCAACCATGAAAACCTCTCTAAGGTGCTGGAGGATGAAGGATTCAATCTCCCCCCCCCCACTATACTTCATCAATAAAAATTAGTAGTCCTAGTAGAATAGTGTAACCCCATCAATCTAGGAACCAAAGCAATACAACAAATCACTTTCTATGTTGAGTCACTTCTATCAGAAGAACAAGAGCTCCTAGCAACATTCTTAAGGGAAAGAAAGGTAAAATTTTCATGGACCTACGTTGATATGTCGGATCTTGATCCAAAAGTCATGGTTCATCACTTAGCTATCTATCTAGGGGCAAAGCCAACAAGATAGTTGTTAAGAAAGATGCACCCCCAAATAGCCTTGTTAGTCAAAGTAAAATTGCAGAAGCTCTTTGATGCTGAATTCATAAGGCCAATTGATTATCTTGAATGGGTGTCAAAACTTGTACTTGTTTCAAATCCAAATGGGGGCATCCGTATATGCACCGATTTTAGAGACTTAAACGAACTGTGTCCTAAGGATGACTTTCTACTACCAAACATTGACATGATAGTGGATATGACAACTAGACACAAAATGTTACCACTAATGGATGAGTTTTCCAAATATAATTAGATCATGATAGCAAAGGAGGATCAGCACAAGACAACATTCACATATCCATGGGGGACCTACTACTAGAACATGATGCCTTTCAGGTTAAAGAATGCAGGTGCAACATACCAAAGAGCCATGACATGATCTTTCACGACATGATTCATAAGACAATGGAAGACTACGTAGATGACATATTGGCTAAATCCAAAAAAATATAGGACCACATAGCAGCCTTGAGCTCTATTTTTGATAGATTGGAAAAATATAAGGTTTATCTCAATCCAAAGAAATGCATCTTTGGGGTGCAATCAGACAAGCTCTTAGGATATATAGTGTCAATGAGAGGAATAGAGATAGATCCATCCAAATTCAAGGAGATCCTCGATATGGAAGCACTCAGGACACTAAAGCAACTAAGAGGTCTACAAGGTAGGCTCCAGTCCATCCATAGATTCATAGCGCAACTAGCAGATAAATAGATAGCATACTCTCATCTACTCCACAAGAGGGTAGCATACACATGGGATGACAAATATAACTAGGCATTTAATAAAATAAAATAATACTTACTCACGCCATTAGTTTTGATGCCGTCAATCCAAAGAAAGCCTTTGATTCTATTCATCTCAGCAACAACAACAATTCTTGGTGCTCTATTAGCTCAACACAATGAAAACAGAAGAGAGAGAGCAATATACTATATTAGCAGGACATGGTGGGACATGAGCTAAACTATAATCCTATTGAAAAATCTTGTTTAGCAGTTGTATTTGCAACCCAAAAATTTAGACACTACATGTTGGATCATTAGATAAAACTAATCGCAAAGATAGATCCCCTCAAGTACTTGCTTTCTAAACCCACTCTCACGAGACAGGCATCCAAGTGGGTCACGATATTGATAGAACACGACATTGAATATGTGGAGTGCAAGGCCATTAAAGAACAAGCAATTGCAGATCAACTAGAAAAGGCTCCTATATATGCAGAAAACCCACTCATTTCAGAATTCCTTGATGAATTAATTTTTCAGACTAAGTGTTGTAGACCACTAGAAGATGTACTTTGATGTATCTTACACACAAAATAGATCAGGAGCAGGGATTTTCTTCACAACTCCCCAGGGAGACTGCATACCCAAATCTTACAAACTATCATTCCCATGCACGAATAATATAGAAAAATATGAGGCTCTCCTCATAGGCTTAAGGATTGCAGTAAAATGGAAGATTATGGCTCTAAAGGTATATGGGGAATCTCAACTCATAATCAATCAAGTAAATGATGAATATCAGACAAAGGATGATAAACTGACTCCATACAAGAAGTTGGTCGAGAGCCTCAAAGAGTCATTTATCGATACCACATTTGAATAGCTACCTAGAGAAAAAAATAGAGCAACAGATGCAATGGCTACAATTGGATCACTCTTGGAAAGCTCGCACAATTTCCTAAAGTAAGAATTCCTTGTAGAGTAGCTTCTCGTAGCAGCATTCGAGGTACCAAAGTCTGAATTTGTGTGTGAACTCATTGGTCCCAGTGATCCCTGGTATCATGACATTTACACCTACCTAAGAATAGGATTCTTTCCCATCGATATAACCCTAAACCTTGGATGATCCTTCATCAAGAAGTCAACCCGCTTTGTCATCCTAGGAGAAACCCTTTATCATAGGAGCATTGAAGGAACCCTGTTGCATTGCCTAAACACTGAGGAAGCCCTGGCTTCTTTAACTGAGGTACAAAATGAAATTTGTGGATCGCACTCGAGTGGTATGACCTTGGCTAAGAAGTTGTTGAGAACTGGATACTACTGGCCCATAATGGAGAGAGACGCACATAACTTTGTCAGAAGATGTTTGCAGTGTCAACAGCATGGGGACTTTATCCATGCACTAGCTCAAGAGATTCATCCTATCATTACACCTTGGCCCTTTTCACAGTGGGGGCTTGATCTCATTAGAAAAATCATACCCACCTCATCCAATGGCTGTAAATTCATCATCACCACCACAAAGTACTTTACAAAGTGGGTCGAAGCCATTCCCATGACCTACATAATGAGAAAACAGGTATCCAAGTTCATCCTGAACTACCTCATTTACCGATATGGTGTCCCCCAAGCCATTATCTCAGATAATGGGACACCCTTCAAAAATCAAGATGTTCATGACTTATGTGAAAAGTTCAATATCCAACATAGTTTATCCACTTCATACTATCGCCAAGGCAATGGCCAAGCAAAAGCTACCAATAAAACCATCTTTAAAATCCTTAAGAAGACAATCAATGACGTTGGTCATGACTGGCATCTACAGCTAAATCCTGCCTTATGGGCCTATCGCACTAGCATCCGCACACCAACAGGTGCCACCCCATTTTCTTTGGTCTATGGATCAGAATCCATCTTACCCATTGAGATCGAGCTCTCATCTTTGAGAATATCACAACAAAACCTCATCACGGATGAAGAATACAAGGTCTCACCACTTAATGAGGTGGATTTACTGGATGAACGACATATGGATGCATTAAACCATCTACAGGTATATCGGGACCTACTTAAGCAGAGTTATAACAAGAAGATCAGGAGGTGGACCTTCCAAGTCGGCGAACTTGTGCTAAAGGAGAACCAAAAGAATGTGCCAAACCTAGAAAGCAAAGGAAAATTTGAGCCCAACTGGTTGGGACCTTTCGTCATCACAACAAGCTATAAATTAGGGGAATATCAGTTATCAACACCCAAAGGCGAACCTCTACACGAGCCCCTGAACAACTCCCATCTCAAAAAAAATTATGCCTAAAATCTTTCAAGGTATAGAACTAAAAATACAAAATAAATAGAAAATGTCCTGAAAAAATGGTCACCCTAATGAAATCCCGGTAAACAGGCGTCTTGGTGACAACAACAAAAAAATATAAAAATATAAAAATCCAAAAAAATCAGAAAAATGATTGAAAATGGTAAAGAAAATAAAATTGTCCTCTAGTGAAAATCACTTCGGTGGCGCTTTGGACAAGTACCTCGGTGAAAACCTAGAAAATAGAAGCCAAGCATAAATAAAGCACTCTCTATCCACCCGTATCTTTAGGACTTACTGCATACACTCACTCTTCCATTACATCCTACCATTCATCCATTATTGACCTCTATCCATCCATTCTTATATGTACCATAGCTTGATCTTGTGTTCATATCATGTTCCACCCTAGTACTACTTGGCATATTCCCAAGGTCAGTTTGTCTGGCCTGTATCGAAGTAGTCTATCACATCATGCTAGGGGCATGTTCCTGTACCTGCATCAAATCAGATTCGTGTATATTCTTGTAATCTTCCTTAACATCAAAAATCCAAAAACATTCATAAAATCATATCAAAATCCAAAAACATTAAGAAAGCATCAAAAATTGAAAAAATCCAAAAAATCAAAAAATAAAAAATCCAAAAACATCCAAATCATATCAAAATCCAAAACAGGTCAAAAATCTAAAAAATCAAAAATAGAGTCATCCAACCGAACTACATCATCTCTGAGCTTGAACATAGGAAAGGTTGATCTATGATCATCCCTCGAGACATTTTAGGTCAGTCCTTTAGGCATCCATTGTAATGGCAATCCGTTTGCCCATCTATCTCATTAGTAATCAAATCTGTCATCAGTTGAACTACATGGTCTCTGCGTGTATAATGTAGGCAAGGCTAATCTATCGATTAGCTCTCGAGACCCCTAAGATAGATATTTAAGTTAGTCTCTTGGTCAAAATCTTGAAAATACCAAAAACATTGAAAAATATCAAAATCCCCAAAACAGCCTTGAAACATCCAAAAAACATCAAAAATATCCAAATATGTCAAAAAACCCAAAATGGTGCATCTGTCTCATCTCGTTTTCACTCACAATAATCATTCGTTCCTCATAAATCATCGTCATCTTCATCCTTTGGTAAGGCAATCAAAAGCAAGTCTAGTAGGTTCAAAAGTGAAAAACTAATCATCAAGAGTCTCAAGTCTAGGTCAATAAGCAAGAAAGTTGATCAACTCGGAGTATCAATAGCTTATCATCCAATCAAAACTCATCATCACCTGATCACAACATGTCCTAGGATGCATCCTTCCTACGATGGAAATCAACATCAAACATCACCTTAGTTTATCCCTGGCTAGTGGTATGAAGAACATTTGTTTGTTTGTTTGCTTTATCTTGGTCTTTTGACTTATCTTATTGTGCACTCATTCCAAGGACCTCTCGATGATGCCTAATCAAAACAGGTTTAGAGAGAAAGGAATAGGGCAACGATCATGATATTTGTATCTGTTGTGCTTGTTGGATATTCTTGTAAAATAACTTTGTCATGCGTGCCTTGTTTGGTTTGTAGGGATGGTGATCTAGATGTCTTGTTGACCACATAGGAAGGCTTTCTTTTCTATGTTTTGGTTCGAGATTTTTAGAATATCTAAACTCCATTGTAAATAAGGTTTTGTATGTCAAGTGTGAACAAGAGTACTCCTATCTGATTGTTGATTCAAAGTCCACCACACTAGGTGCAATGCCATGTTCTTTATACCTTGATGCATTGCACCTATGTGTGTTATCAAACATAAAGAAGGTTATGCTCTTTATCTCTCCCATCCTTGGATAAGCAATCCATCATCATCATTCATCATCATATCTAATAAAGTCTCGACGACTAATGGACTTGTTGGACTTTTGCATCCTCTTGGATTCAAAGTTTGCTTCCTCTCATTCTTCTATCATCTTTTCACGCTAACATAGTATCATTTCATCAATACATCCATCTTGCATCCGCACTCTCATCCTACATAATCATGTCATATAATCATATGACAACATGCATTGCATAATCATTTAAGTTGTTTAGGATAATATAGATTTATTATTCTAAGCATCTTAAAAACATCGCATCATCATTATCATATAGATATGTTAGCCTAACTATCCATACATCCATTTTAAACCTCTTTGTGACAAGATCGTCCTAAAGTTAAAATTTTCACTCAATCTCTTGAGGGGGCAATATACTAACATACTTCTTTTTGTTGGGGCATCCAAAAAAATCAATTTTTAAAAAAAAAATTGATCTCAGCGGCATTATTCTTTGAACCAATGCAACAAGTACATTGCTTCAAGAAAGGGGAAAATGTAGACATGCAAAATTGACATCATGCATTAATCATATTTAATCATATTTGACCATCAATTAAATAAATAAAGTTTATTTGATTAATCTGCTAAGGTTATCACACTTAATTAAGTAAATCAATTTTTTACTTAATCTACTAAAGTTCTTCCATTTAATTAAATAAACCCAAATGTTTAATTAAATCTCTAAATATTCTTTATCTTCTCATTCAATTTAATTAAATCCAAAAATTTAAGTTGAATGTCACAATCATCTAATCATCATCTTAATTAATCAAATCCAAGATTAAAACTAAGCCTAATACATGTCTCATCCTCTAGCTTTTCCCACTTGCACAATAAATCATTTATTTTGATCTATTAAATCTTCACTTTCTGTCAACAAAGCATAAAAGTGGAATATTCCTCCATTTCAAAACTCCCTCCAAATGAGATATGTCCTTCCAACAAGGCATTTATTTCATCTTACAAGTCCTTTTACCTTGAGCCAAGTGGCCATAACTCCATTTGTCTCTCCCTCCACCTTGTCATTTCACTAATTTCAAATTTCAAATAATGGCATTTATGGGCACATTCATCAAAACATGCACATCCTTGGCCCATTCACATGATGACAAGTGGCTTCTTCCTATTGGTTGAGGATTAGTCCCACATTCCTCCACTTTGCCTCTTCTTCTCTCAATCTCACCTATAAATCCAAGGCTTTCCTTCATCATTTCCATCCACAATTTGAGAAAAGTTACTCTCTTCACATTGAGAGCTAATTTTATCCACTTCATAGCATAGACACTTCAAGTCATTTTTATCATTGAGCTTGTAAAGGATTGGGAAAGGGCTCCTTTACATACCAAAGGTGCACCAATCCAATATGGGATAGGTATACTTCATGCTATCATATGCTTTGATCATTTTGGTTATTTGGTTGCATTTTTAAGCATGTTAAAATATCTCAGAGGGATGTTGAGTTTGTTGATTTAAACTAACTTATGCTAACAATATGGAATAGTTTAAGTCTCTCTTGCAGATTTCACCATCTACAATTCCAAACTGAGGAAGTGGCTAGATTGACACTTCAGGGGTCCGCTTTTAGTGAAGAATGGGATGCTCTGGCTATATGGTCACTATCCCTTGGTTCTAAGAAGCCAGTAGTAGTAGAACTAGCTAATTTCAAAGGACAACTAACTATAAAGAGAGTTGTTGATACCCCTGCATTAGAGGCAATTGATATGACCATTAGTATGGCTAGGTTCACCAAGGTGACAGTGGAAAGACTCACCAAAGAAAGATATACATATAGGAGTAAGTATAATGAGTTTATCGGTGAGTATAAGGGTATGTGCAGGATCATCATGGAAAAAATAGGCCCTTAAGTGGAGATGAAAATTCAGAAAATCAGAGTTAGGCAACTTGATGTAAAAATTTGAATAAGTTATCTATATTATTTAAAAAATATCTAAGAATAGAATCTGTATCAAATTGAATGTAGTTTATAAACTACTAGGTTTATTTTATTTTTTAAAAATCTAGTTAGTGAAAATTTGAAATTTCAATGCACTAGTACTTAAATTTCAGGGAAAAATAAGAAGTAGGTGTCTGTCTGACCACCCTAATCACAATAAAATGATAATAATTTTTTATAATATTTTAGATATAATTAGACGACTCATGTCCCGATGTGATGCATATTTTTTTGTAATTTTTTTCCATGTAAATAATTAATTATGATTTTTTTATAACTTTTAAAAAATAAAAAAAACTCGTATGTCTAACCAGTTTAACTTGGTCAAAACTTCATGAAATTCTTTTTTTTTCTTAATCCTATAGTATGCAAAGCATAGAATGTGATGCATGTTTCAGATTCAAAAAATGTGATACTGTTTGAAAGCTATAGATGTTTTTCAATCAACCTATCAATCAGGAATTTAGTCGTAATTCAAATAGAAAATGAATAATAAATATTTATTAAATTCAAAGTAAAGCAAAATTTATATTGGTGGAAATATGAGAATCTCCTTTAAAAATCCTTTTTGTTTCATCAATTTTGGGTAAAAAAAATTCATCATCCATATGGGCCATCATATCACTTACATATCGTCACTTTTTGGCCCATCATGATCCTACACATACCCATAACTTGAGTCAGTAAAGGGTTGTTGAGGTTGAAATAGATGTGACATTATTAAGACAACAAGTGCAGACTCTTGAGTCTCAAGGGCCTGCTAATCCAAGTCATGCAACACCCACATTGCCCATGACTCATTCCTCTCCTCCCCCTCCTAAGAAACCCTTGTCAATAATGCCTTACAATATGGGCCAAGAGCCTTTGGAAATTGAACAACCAAGTGTATCAGGAGTGGCCCCATTAGTTGAACCTACTAGGGAGGAATTAATGCTCCAAATCAATGAATATAAGGAATTGCTTCAACAGGCTCAAAATGTTATGTATGAAACTAACTCTGAAATTGTTCACATAGTTTTGAAGCATATGAATAGGAAAATCTAAGGTACATTGAATATCATTCATTCAAGTTATGCTTCAATGATTCAAGCAATAAAATTATTTGAAAGAGATAGGGAATTGGCTACTCCATTGTTGGATAAATGGATTCAGAGGGTTGAAAATCTGAAGCTTATGGAAGTTGGGGAAAGGAAGAAGGAAGACATGTAACCAAATGTTATCCCAACTTATAGATTTATTGGTGAGATTAGGGAGCATATATTTCAAGGTTTTTCTACTCCTATAGATTCCAGAATAAAAGAGTTGAAGGTCAATTTTGATGTGGCAGATACTTCATTGCCACCTAACACTCAAGATGCACATGATGGGATTAAACCTCTATAGGCATGGAGAGATTAGATCGAGGAAACTATCAATTGCTTCTCAAGCATCATACAATTGTAAAGGAATTGATATTGACATGTTGAAAAATACTCTTGATAAATTGTCTTTCATCATTGGTTTCTTCCAAGATTTTGACAAAGAGGCTACTTCTGTAATGATAAATTATGCCCCGTACAAAAAGAAGATGCATCAAATTATCGGGTTTGATTGGCCTTCAGACGCAGAGTATGAATCATGGAAGAGGATTTTCATTGGTGATTTAGAGTTGAGAATATAGTAGGAGAAAGCATGTACTTGGTCAAGTATAGTATAGGTATGGCCTCAGAAGTTACATTGTATAAAGATATGTTTTCTCCTTAGCTCAAGGTGTAATGAACAAATGTTGACTGGTGTTGACACGGATTAGTGTTGATACTGATTGAGATGATGACTCATCTTCTCTCCTACGGATGCTCATGAAGAAAAAAGATGTTACAATAGTACGAAGGTTATCATCATACTTATGGATTCCTTTTGGAAGGTGATTATATTTTTTGTTGCAAATATTTTTTGTCTCATGTGTTTGCCTCCATCTGTAAATGTAACTACAAAAGGAATATGTTTTAACAGTCCAATAGAAATTGGACATGTGTACATGTTGGCTCGAAGCTTGTTTTTCTCCCTTGTTCTTATAAAAGGGAATTCACGGCCATATGTAGAGGTCTTTGAATTCTACATCGAAGCGATGCAAATGAATAAACACAAAAATATCATGTTTTGAGTCAAGGTCTTAGGTTCTGAGATAAGAAAGTTAACTTTGTCAATTGTATGGTTCTTAGGAATGTTAGAAGAAAATATGCTAATCTTTGATTCCTTCATCTCTCCATTATTGCATTTTACGTGGATAATCAATGAAAATATGATCAAGAATCACTTTGTTGATTTTCATTATTTTTCAGAATGAACTGAGTTTTGATTATGGCTCTGGTTTAATGAACTGGTTAGAATTCTTTAATTAGAACTTGGGTTTACGTAAGTGTTAAATGTATTATGTAATTAGTTGGTGGTTTTGATTGTTAATATGTGAATTGTAAAGCTTTTCACTAAGATCATAGATGTCTAAGATTAAATTTACCATACAGTTCAGTTCACTTTGTGAGGATTTTGTACCTTGAGATAAGACACTAATCTTAATGTGTAGAGTGCATTTCTTGTAGGCCTGGTTTTTTATTTGAGAACATATTTTATAAATACATTCTAATTGATTCACCTATATTTTTTTTTTTTTGTATTCTCAACTTTTGGTATTTGGTTCTTTTTAGGAATTACCCATTTCCTGAAGGATCTCATCCTTAAGTATTTGATGAGAATACATTTGCTTTGACATGCAACGTATGATATATTATAATAGATAAGTCATAAGAGATACGTTGTGGGATCACCCTCCTGGGTTTTGCAGAGCCTGAAGTGTAGGATAGGAAGCATTAGGGCTTTATCTTGTTTGTTGGCCAACTGTCTCGCAAGTATTCAATAATTGAGTGTGGAATACTCATACGTATTTGGTGAGATCTGATTGGTTCTTAAAAAATGACCACTAGGATGCAAAAGATGTCTATTAGTATATTTATCTATGTTATTGTGAATACCACCCTCTTCCAACCTATTTCATGTATAATTTAGGTAACTCATCAATTTAAAATTCCAAATTCCTTAGACAATTTTGACAATATTTTGAATGAAATTTAGGAAATTGGTTATCTATCCTAAATTTATTTTTATGCTTCTTGGGGAAAGATGAGTGATTTATAGAATATTTTTGTATCACCTCCTATTCTTTTAGTATCCTTCTATATACACCTAGAATTAACCATACCTAACCACACTTTACTTTACCTTGTCCTAGCAATTAATTTCTTACCTCATACCCAAAAGTATACAACTAAATCAATAAATTAATTCCTGATTAATTCTTTGATTTATGCTAACTAATACCACCTTTCTCTCCAATATTAATCATATTCATAGTCCATTTAACTCTATACCTCAATCCTTGTCCATTTAATCATAGTCATTGAATTCATTCACATGGATCATAATATAAACTTATCATTATATATAAAGTATCCTTCCCAACTTTATCCTCTCATATGTTTAAAGGATGTAAAATTCAAACTAACATTCCATCTCAATTATCAATTTTGTCTAAATCTCTTAATATCAATCATTCACATAAGGATATACCCTAGTATTGCTCTAATAAAATCCTAAACCTAGCCCTTGTCCCTCATGTGACACTTGTCACATGACTATAACTTTGATCCAAATCCCAATCCTCAATCAATCCTAGCCATCCATCAACTATTTCATATTGGCCATTAATTTTACTCTTGTAAAATCTATAAGTGATAAGCATATTACCCCATTTTGACATCTTCTATCATCATAGCCTTATAATAGTAAATTTTATATCTAATTTTTCTTCATCATCAAATTATGTTATCCATTTTATCACTCAATCATATCAATTTCATAAAACATCATGATATTGGTTTCATTAGAAATCACATTTCATACATCAAGGGAACACATCAAGAGAGTATTGGGTGCAATTCTCATTATAAATCAATCAAAGGATAAAGGAATGAACAAGGTAAAAGGTTTCATATTGCATTGAATCTTTATGTTATTACTAGGTTGTTCATTTTTATTTCTTTAATTTTGGCATGCCCAATGGGGCACCCATACTTGTTAAAATCATGTTTTTTTAAAAGATTTTTCTTATCCCTTCTTTCTATGTTTTTATTTTTTATGCAAAAAATGTTGAAGAATTTTTTTGCAAGAAAATTTGAATACAAAACCCTAGCTTTTAAACATTTAATCATATATTTCAAATGATTTAGGATTTTTTTTTTAAATTATATTTGTGGACAATACCAAGAAGCTATGCTAAAAAGATAAAGTTTAGAACAACAATATTCAGTGAGATATGGTGATTTTATTTTATAAATTTGGATTTAGGTCACAAATCAATGACAGTTTTGTGATTTTTTTATATTTCTAGAAAGCACATAAAAATCTAGTAAAAGTCAATTCATTGAATTTTTTTAATGATCAAAATAGTAAATAAATGATCATATCTATGACAACTATAATTTTTTAATAAATCTACTTGTTAGGTAACAAATAATTTTACCTTGCAGCTATTTTTTATACTCTCAGAAACCTCTAAAGTTTTTAGTATTGGTTGATTCTTTGTATTTTATTTTTGGAGCCAAAACTATTGCAAAATAATCAAGTTTAGTTTGACTATCTGAAACATAAAATATCTAAAATTGAAATCTTGTGATGATTTTTTTTCATTTCATATATTTGTTGCATGACAACTTCTTCTTTTTTATCTTTTCAAGGGATTTATTATCATTTCTAACCCATTTCCTTATAGAAAAATAAATTTTCTAAAACAGTCTTTGAAATTACTAATGCATTGAGTGTATCACTCATCAAAAGTAAAATTCTATCAAACCACTAACATTTTTCTTTCATATTCATTTGTTGAAGAACTTATTTTTCACTAATCTAGGTACACTTCTTTTCTAAAGGTTAATGAGTTGTTTTTGTCACATATTTGGGTATGTAGTGTGTATTCTCCCCTCTTGCATATTTATGTGATCTTGAGGATCAAAAACATCACTTATTATGCTTTATTTTATTTGTATTATTATTCAAAGGAACCTAATGTGTGTATATTATTCCCTTGCACTTTATGTAATATTTGGTGATAAAATCCACTTGTATAATTTCTTCTATGGGGCCAACTTGGAGATTTGGTCTATGTTACAAACAAACTCGACTTTCATTTTCTAATGGATTAGAAAGAGTGGGATAAATAAAATGACACCCCTCTTTGAAGTGGAATCTTATCAATCTGGGCTAAGCCTCCAAGAACTTTACACCTTAGAGAAGTGAAGGTGGAGAGTGGGTCAACCTCTCCTCCTAGCTATTTGACCTTTCTTTCTTTCATCTATGGATTTCCCTCATGTACCTTTGAATTATTTATGGGACTCCCTAACAACATTTTTCATCCTAGATTAAGACCTTTTAGTTTTTATTCCTTGTGGTCCACCATTGTTGAAGGTTCTCATGTCTACCCCCATAGGGTGAGGTAGAGCTTACTTTAGGAAAAGGCTACTTGTCTAAGGTAAGGGGTGTAAGATGGTCCATGCCTTACATTCCCTTGCTATCAATTATGTGATAAATGGTATCAATGGAATGAATGCCACAATTTTATTAGACTGGGGATGGAAGTTGCCATTGTAATTCCACAAGGAATAACACTGGTAGCTTTATATACTAGGCTTGTGCAAGTACTTGGCATGTATTCTTGTGCTAAATTAGTACATACCTATCAAACCAAATTCCTCCTATCCAATTTATTTGTTTTGTGTGATTTCAAGTTCTTGTCTCAGTCAAGAAAGAAAACCTTCATCCCAATCAAACCAATATTCTATTATTTTCACCCAAAATTATCTATCATGCATCTAGTTCAATCTCTTGTAAATAAATTTCATCTAAGCCCATCCAATCCAACATCATGAATCCATTTCCTACCCAGAAAAGTCCAAAAATATCAATCAAGGGTAACCTTGATCACATATATGATGATAAGGATAACCATGAGTTCTCTCTCACTAATCAACAAAAAAAATAAAAATTGGAAAGATTAGATGTAAGATAATAAAATGTAGAATATTTTGAATATATATTTTTATACATAATTTGAGAAATCAATTTTGCATAAAAAATAGACATGATTAGAATATTTCATGAATTTTTCAATAGTATCATCTAAGGTGATTCAAGTTGTGATTTATTGCCTAGCATGTAAATTTAAGTGAAGGTGAAATATTTGTTTCATCTAGGATTGGAATGGTATATAGATTTGGCCTTAATGTTTGCCTCTTTGATTCTTTTATTCTTTCAAGTTTGAAGTGTAAGATTTTGAGATTGGCACTAAGACTTTTAATTTAATTTGTATGAAGATTTGTAGGTCATCAATTCGGGTTAGTGCATAAGATTTCCACATTAAACTCCCTCAAGTGTAGTGTCAAGTCCATACTTTAATCAATGTGAAGATGTATGTAGGCGTTTAGAGGCAATAAGAAAGACGTCATCATCATTTGAAGTTTAGGTTATGGGAAGTTTCAAGAATATGGCATGAACAATCAACAAATCTATTACAATACTTTTGTTAAAGCAAGGTAATTAGAACCAAAAGGAAACTACAACTATTAGCAGGGAACTCACATTTATAAAAGAATTATCAGTCTTTCATTCTCCACCACGCACTTGTCAATATCCAATAGGCCTACAAATTAAACAGAATTATCATTCTTCATCAACAGAAAAGTCACTCTGTGCTAGTGGGACAAAAAAAAATTGCAACTAAGATCTTATAGCTCGAGCAACTCAAATTTTCTTTATCATTCAACAGTCATATTCACTTGAATTTTGATTTGTTGAATTTGGAATTTCAAAGTATTTGGAATTCTTCTTGGACTCCACTTGTAGTATTTTGTTGGATTAGTATTAAACATAAATATTTCAAAATAGATATGTAAATTAGATTGTTTGATTGTCTTTGGTACCATGGGTAGATGTGGTTGCCTCTATTATTGGATGAAAGTAAAATGAGTGTAGTGAGGCTAGTTCCACTATTGCTTGTCATGAGAAGATGTGTGTGTCGCTACTCATACCTTATGATGAACTATTGAAGATTGTCATCAAATATTATTGGTCAACTTATCTTCATTTGGAGAATAATGTAATATGGGGTGATGTTAGGAATATTGTATTATTCATAAGATCCATATAATACTTATTTATTAGGTTTTTTATATTTTGTTAAATAGGTTACTATAATAGTGGTACAAATGTTTGTTTGTATAGAGTTGTTAAAACATCTCAACATATTTAGGGAGGTTGTTTTTATAGTTTCCTATAAAATAGGATATGTTAATCCTATATATATGGATGTAATTCATATTGTAATGAGTGAGAAAAAAATAGAAGCATAATATTATTATGTGTGCAAGTTTTTTATTTAGCTTCAATTATTTCTATTCATTTTTCTTACAATGATGTCATAATGATGTTCTACATGTTACTTAATTAGCCCTTTGGTGCTAAAATCCTAAAATGTCATATATGACTTTAGCATGATTTCAAATGAATAAATTCATATGAATAACATCTATATCAAGCAAATTGTATACTAGAATAGCTTGCAATAACTAATGAAAAACATAAAAAATATAAATTTTAAAGTTTGAAATTTAAAAATTTAGAACTACATAAATAGCCTGAACATAATTAAGTGATAAAATAAAACCATAAATCGAATTATAGTAATTATTACATTAAAAATACTCAGAAACAAACCAAATCCAAGGAAAATAACATTGGTATCTAAGTTTCATCATTAAAAGTACATAGTTGTCGAACTAGTAGAAATTTCCCAAGCGACATTGTAGTCTTGAAGAACTATGTCAACTACGTTCAACAATAATCCGCAAAATGCAACATCTTTTCCCACGAAATTGCCGTGGTCGGTGTTACTTTCCCATCCTCGGCGTTTATGTGGTCTTCCTCTACTTCTACATTTTACATGCGGTTTTTGTTTTTGGTCTTTTTTTCTTTTAATTTCTCTTTCAAACCATGGAGACGCCCGTGGTTGCATAATTGCATTTATTTTATTTTCAAACGAGACAAAAGCCGACGCTATCGAAGCTCCATTATTATGTTCAACCCTTGAAAATAGAATTGTCTAATTTGATTTTAATATATGTCAGTTGGACTTTTGACATTTGTTTAATGTAGTGGGGTCCTCGCAATAGACCTCATATTAATGTGCGTATATTTATTGTCGTATCTCGTTAAATCATATTAGGTTTGTGAAATTCTCTACAGTTTTCCTCACTCAGTGGTCTAAGGACTTTGCAAACAATACAATGTTTATAACACATAAGATATCATGTATTTTGGTTATGTAAACTAAGTGTCCATGGAATCTTATCTTGACAGCGTCATCCCTATTATAAAATTGTATCCAAGTTTCTAAGCTTGACAAACAGAGTCCGTCGTATTAAAATATACGGCTGAGTGTCGTCAGCATGATGAGTTCCTTTACAAATCTACTACTGGCCTGAATTTCTGACCACGTCTTTCAAAAAATTGGCAAGAAAATATAAATCACATCATTCTGCCATATGTAACTGCGTACAAAGAATTTCCCGAATCTGCTTTCAAAATAAGCTTAGGCAAGTCAGGTATGGGTTACAATTTAATGGTATGGGTGGTGAGTTTAATCATCTTGTGGCTTCAAGCTTTTGTTATTGCCCAACCGGGTCAGTATATACCAATCAAATCCTAATTCTTCCTATCAAATTTTTTGTTTTGTTTAATTGAGAAGGATTCTATTGAATGTATTTCTGTTAAAGCAGGATTTATCAGCATTGATTGCGGCGGGAAATCAAAGTACACGGATGAAAACAGTATAGAATGGGTTACTGATGATAATTACATAGAAGTTGGGGAGAACGCACAAATAACAAACTCTAGTTTGCCAGTTTACCAGCAAAGCATTCGACTCTTCCCATCGCCTCTCAACAAGTCTTGCTATCAACTGCCCATCACCCCAAACGTGCCTCACCTTGTAAGAATATGGTTTTATAATGGTAATTACACTGGAGAACCAGGCTTTAGACTCTTTAAATTTTCCATTGAGACTACGGAAATGTTGTCCGTAAGAAGTATTATAAGCAGCGGTTCACCGCTGAACCTGCCGAGCGAGAGGATTTTGTTTAGTTCTGGTGATGCCCTGTTTATTTGCTTGATTAGAACCTCTGAAGCGGTTAATCCTTTTATCTCTGCTATAGAATTGAGAACCCTTCAACAAGGGATGTATGTTCAAGCTAAGCCAGGGACAATGTTGCGTATGGAGGCAAGATATGACGCCGGCGGAAATTCCACAATCAGGTAATAATTCTTATCTTGGTTTGTTTTTCACTATAACCTTTTAATTTTGCTTCAGGTTTCACATCTCTTTTCTCCGTTTATTGATGCTTATCTGACTAATTATTTAGGTATCCTCAAGACCAATTCGATCGCGTTTGGGCTCCGTTAGATCCACAAGAAACACAGAATGTTGTGTTGCAGGGGACAATCTCAACGAACAACACCCAAGACTTTCCTCCACCTGCCGTTATGCAAACTGCAGCTACGGCAATCGCCAACCAGAGCATGACTTTGTTTTTCAAGGAAATAAGCAATCCTTTACTGTTACTGTATTTTGCAGAAAGCAACGTGTTTAACGCCTCTGAATCAATGACTATGAAGGTTGCGCAAATCAGTGTAACACTTGATCGCCTGGAAAGTGATTTTTCTGCCAAAGAGGTTGGGTTCAATTTTGGGGAAATACCGACGTTTGGAAGAGATTTTACGTTTTCTAATATAACGCTGTACAGATCCTCTAGCGGAGGTGCCGGTCCTGTGATCAATGCTCTTGAGTACTACCAGCTGATCACAACTGAACTTGCAACTTACTCAGCTGATGGTCAGAACTTCCTGCTTTCAAATTTTTTACTAAAAATTAGATTAATTTTTTGTAATTGAAAATTCTAACGAAGTCATCTGGTTTGTTCCCGCAGTTGATGCTCTAGCTGTTCTGAAGAAACAATTTAAAATAAACGGTTGGATTTCAGATCCTTGCTTTGCTCTTCCATGGGAAGGAATCCAGTGCAACAGTAGCCCTTCCTCTGTCAGAGTTTCGGAAATGTAATTTTGTTAAGTGAATTATAAAATATTTTTGTCGGTACAGTTGTCGGAAATTAGATTTGAAATTATTTAACCCATTGGTGTTACTTGTTTATTTTCAGCAACTTGGCCGGAAGTAATCTGACAGGATCGATACCCACAGTTCTTGCTCAGATGACTGAACTCGTTAACATGTGAGTGACCGTAACTTCATAATATTTTAAAATGATTTCATTTCAAGAATATAATTGCAACTTGGTTTTAAGGATATGTGTTAAAATGAAGTTATACAACTAATTTAATACAATATAAAATTTTGTTAGACTATTTTAATCTACAGGCATAGTAGTTACATGATCAAATGCAAACTTCAACAATCTAGTTTGCTATGATATTTTTTTTTAAAACATATAAATGTTAAGTGGTATTTAAAACTATTTATGAGAAGATTGGATTGTAAGGAGCAATTTTTTCTTGTTTAATCTTTTGAAATAAATAGTTTTATGATCTTTTAAACAACAGTCATTCAATATTGTAGAGATGAATTTTAATGCAAATTATAATTCTTTTTAATATTCTAAATTAAAATATTTCTATGGGTGCTTCTTGTAAATGTGTGGGATATTTGATTGATCATAATATTAATTAGCATTCAAATAAATCTTTAAATAATATGACATAACAAAGAGTTGTATAAATGTACACCAAATCATCTTGGAGCAGCTATTGAAAATGAGGGAGAGACAATGAATTAAAATTTTTAAATTTACACTTAATCTAATACTGTGTGGGATAACTGTTAATTGACTCAAAATAAAGATGTTTAAAATATCAAAATGATGTTATGTATACAGAAATGTGAATTAACAATGAAACAAATATATAAGAATTAAGGTAAATAAAGTTAAAAATACATTTTAAAGAACATAAATAAAAATGCATAAGATTTTGAATAAAATTTCAACTTCATATAAAATTACAATTACATTCAATTAAAATGAAATCAAAACTGATATAAGTATAAATTCTTTACCAGTCCTAATGAAAATAGAAAATTGATAAATGATAATAATATTTCTCTAACATGTATAATTAAACTTAATTATGAATTATTTCCAATATATCTCTTAAAAGTACTAATTTTTCCGCTCAATATACTTTCAGACACAAAAAGAACTTTAACGAAACAAAATTCCAATCATTTTTTCTTGTGAGCAACGAAGATCGTCAAACCTACATTTTACATGCATAAAATGGCAGAAAACATTATTTTGGGAACTAAAGTGGGGATAATCCTTCCTTACCGACTTGCCTGTACAATTAGGTCGCTGGCATACAACAATTTCACTGGAGCCTTACCAGATTTTTCCAGATTAAGAAAACTGGAGAGACTGTACGTATCTCGATACAATTCATTATTTTTTTGCTTTCTTAATCTATGGCATATATCCAAAGGTCTGTTTTAATGTTCAACAAAAAGATAATAAGAATTTACCGAATTCCGTGGTCGGGTTGTGCAGAGATTTACAAAACAACAGCTTGAGTGGCGAACTTCCAGACTGGCTATCTCAACTAGATAATCTTAAAGAGTTGTAGGTTTTCTCTTGTCGCTTTTAATTTACAGTCAATACCGTCGTATACATACTGAAACTTTATATTCATTTCTGCTCTGATCGTGACAGATTCATAGACTACAATAATTTCAGCGGTGTCGTTCCTCGAGTTCTCGCTGAGAAGAATATATTAACGTAAGCTTATCATATGCTATTCCTTTTTGGTTTATCCATGATACTACTTTGTATAGTATTTTCTTCCCAAATAGCAGTGGAAATGACATTATGGATCATGGGTATTTTGTACTTAAATTGAGCAGATACAAAGGCAATCCGTACCTTATAATTTCCTTCAAGAATTCCACCCAGTCAAACTCAAAGCGGGGTACTGTAGGAATTATGGTTGGAGCAATAGTAGGCGGCGTCGTAATAATAGCTTTTACTTTGATTGTAAGTATATTTGTGTACCGAATGAAGTTTCGGACAAAAGAGGTTGTACTTGCAGATTCTAAAGGCGGCGCATCAGGAACCAAATCGATAAGCATCCTTGACCACGGTAAGAAAATGTTTCTTTTTTAAGTAAGTACCTAGTAAGTCAACAACTTTTATGGCTTATTAAAAGCAGCTAGATGTAAGTCTAAATAAAATGAATTGCAGACTACTCAATGGTTTTCGTACCAAACCCATCAAAATCCCGTGCGTTTACTCTAGACGAGATGACGACAGCTACAGAAAATTTTAGCTCTAAGATCGGACAAGGCGGCTTTGGATCTGTGTTCTTGGGTAAATTGGAGGGCGGAAAGCAAATAGCAGTAAAAGTGCTCTCTATTTTCTCTAAACAAGGAGTTCTAGAGTTTCTAAACGAGGTAATATACGATTCTTCAAACCCTCATGTTAATGATTTGTTTTTTCCAACCTAACAATGTCAAATCTCATTCTCATGGAAAACAATTACAACAGAAATCTAATATATATTGTTTCAAACTTGCTGAACAGATTGATCTTCTGTCCAGAGTTCATCACAAGAACTTGGTGTCTTTACTTGGTTACTGCAATGAATCTAGGGAGCTCATGCTTGTATACGAATATATGCTTGGAGGGTCCCTAAAGGATCGCCTTTATGGTAAAAATGTCCAGAAATTTTTCTCCCAGTTGCTGTATATTTATGAGCATGAAAAATTATAAGTTTACCGCAAAAATATTTGGTTCAATTTCTGCTCCAGGTAACATTGCAGGGCAATATCCGAATCTAGACTGGAAAACCAGGCTTAACATAGCTTTAGATGCAGCGCAAGGTAAACGTGTTTTTTCATAAAGCTACATATAATGACCAGTTTGCTTGATCTAATCCTATCTGTAATTTGTTAAAGGATTGGAATACCTGCATGTAAGTTGCACACCAAAAATAATTCACAGAGATATAAAGACTGCCAACATTCTTCTAGACGACAATTTAAATGGAAAACTGGCAGATTTCGGTGTTTCAAGAGTAACAATAGATGGAGAGAATTCTCACGTGACAACTACTGTGAAAGGAACTGCCGGATACCTAGACCCAGAGTAATTTTCAATATGCTCTCTCTTTTCCTTGTCCGTAATGCCAAAGATGAGAATATTTTCATTTCCAATGTTTTGACATTTAACTTTTATGCGTGACAGATATTTTAAGACCGAAGTCCTGACTGACAAGAGTGATGTGTATAGTTTTGGGGTGGTTTTGTTAGAGATCCTTTGTGGCAGAGCACCTATAGATGCCAAAGTTTCTTCGGACGAAATCAACCTTGTTAGATGGGTGTGAAATTCTACTATCCCTTCATCATAGCAAATTAGGAAAGTACTTTGAGGCGTCCCTTATCAGAGAAAATGTCAGCGTAACTTCATAACATGGTTTTTTTTCAACAGGTCACACCGTTTTTGGAGATGGTTGAGTATCCTGAAAAAATAGTTGAAATAGTGGACAAGAGATTGGCTAACGATTACAGCATAAAATCCATTGCCCATGTGGCCCAGCTAGCAATTAGATGTGTTGGAGATAACCCGTTGTCAAGGCCTAGTGCAAGCGAGGTTTTGGTAGAGTTGAAAGCGGCTATGCAATATCATGCAGCAAGTTTCGACGTTTCCGAAGAGATCGATGTTAATTATCAAGATCAGCCGATAAGTCCAGCTTTTCTATCGGATTCCACTCCACACATGGACATCAGTTCTATCGACAACCGTTTCTACTTTTCGCGGTCAGAAAGTTAGTCCATACGTTGTACAAAGATGGTCGAAAAGACAAGAACCGAAACGACCGTGTACTTTTATTTGCTAGCCGTGATTTAATACATGTGTCTATGAACCAGTATTTGTAATGGCTACTGCCTGTATAAATTGTATAGCATGGATGGATATAAAGCCGACAGAGTCTAGAAATGTTCCAGAAGAATTCGAACTTATGGTTGTTCAACTTGTTCTCTATTTTTTCTATTTAAATTCAGGCATGATATTGCTACATACCGTTCTTACCTTGAAGAATATTAAGAGGAGGTAATATAGTTTGTTTTTATGTTTAGAATATTACTAACTTGTCCAACAAAGATTTTGACTGTCCTTATAAACTATTGATTTGTCTGGTTAGAACTTTAGCGTAAAAACTCATATATTTTAAAATTTAGTTAGCCAGAAGAGAATATGCTGCGGCACTTGGAGTCATAATCCACCCGATTAACGGATTGGGTTGCCGAATAAAGTTCGTCAATTTAAATTTCTTCATAACCATTTTATCGTCGAACAGTTTTAATTTATTAAGCTTAATAGGAGAAGGTGAAAACGAATGTCGGATGCAGGGCAGCATTACAAAGAGGTGGCGCGACGGACAACCACGTGCAAGCGACCAGCCTACGATTCACTAAAATCGAAAATGATTGTTGGGTTTGATGCTTCATTTTTTCGTCCATAAGCTATAATTAAATATTTATTTATTTTTAGTAAATTTGAAATTTTTGTAGCTTATATTATTGTAAATATTTGTTATTATTATTACTTTTTAAAAATTATTTTTAAAAAGTTTTTGTTTTATCCTTCGGTATGGTGTCTTTTATAGAGGTGGAGACCTCTCCTATTGAGATGGATACCTCTACTTTTAAGGTGGTGTTGTATTCTTTGGTGGTGGGATCTTTTTTGTTGCTCATATTGATGTGGAGACTACTCCTATTGAGGTGGAGGTTGGGCTTGCCAAAGAGCTATGACTATTGTGGAAGGGGTCTTCTTGGCTTCATCTCCAAAAAGGTGGAGAGACAAGTGGGTTGGTGTGGTTATTCTACATCACCAGGAAGGCCACTTTTTATAGATCAAAAATTGATTGTTTGAGCAGTTTGTTTGTTCTTGCTTAATTGTTTTAGGTTGTGATTCGTTTCTAATGGGTCCCAAGTCCTAGTTTTTCCTAGCTTTTTATGGTTCAAGGTTCCCTTCAAAACTTTTTTTTTGCAAATTTTGACAATCTTGATTACTCTATGTTTGTTTGTGGTTGTTATGCTATTGGTTGTCTATGTTTTTCTCTTAGCAACATTATTTCCTTGATAGGGTTTCGGGTCCCTACAAAAATTGCTTGTAAAGGGTTTTGGGTCCCTTCAAAACCCACTTTTCTCATTTAATCAAGACCATCATCACTCCCTATATCCTATCCTCTACAATCTATTCAACATTTTTTTGAACAACATAAGAAGATCTAGCCAAACCCTACACCACAATTGCTTCAACTTTTGTTGTTCAGTAAAGAGGTAAAGCTAACCAAAATATCCCATATTTAGAATTTTATAAGAGGGAAGAAATTTCACAACACTACAAGAGAGGAAGCCTTGAGACAACATGTAGACAGTACTAAAAACCTATTAGATGCCATGCAGTACTACATAGGATCAATCCAAAATTTCAAGGAGACACTTCTAAAGCTCTAAGTCATCAATTGAGATATTTCTTAGAAGGGGTGCAAAAAGGAGATGAGTAAATAAGGCCACTATCGTGTGGAACAAAACCATCATAGAGAAAAACAAAAATAGGATGGAAGAAGGTAGAAAGATATATGAAACCCATACCCAATCAGAAGAATATATCATAAAATTTAAATAGATAATTAGGGATGCAAATATAATATATCATTTTTTGCTACAATAGCCAGTCACAACAAAAAAACCCCAATTACCAAATCTATTAATTGGAGGCACAAATAGTGATGGCCCTAGTAGTTATGATACAATACAATATATAGACATTAATTAAAGTGTAAGTAGAGGCAATATATACACAAATCCAATAGTTGCAAGACCAAAGAGAACAAATCAAATCACCAATTAAATAATTAAAAAAAGTGTTATGTCTCTGGTTGGTGCACATGACAAATATACTAGGGGAAGCCAAGAAGTTTACATAAAAAATGTAGATTCCTAGTAGTATAACATAACTAGAAACAATAGTATATCGAATTTAAGGATATGTACAGTTGGTTCTACAAAAAATTACTCAATGGGATGCTATGCTCGTTTAATTTAAGTTCATCTATAAGAATATTTTTCCATATAATTAGTGTCTTGATTACAAGACACAATTTTGAAAGGGGGATTATGTGGGTAGGGTGAGCAATTCAAGATGGAACTTAGCATAATAGAAAACCATAACATAGACCTCCGCCAATGGAATGCAAAACATATGGCCAACTAGACCTTAAAGGAAAATGTTGTACTTTTAAAGGGAAAAATCCTTAAGTATACATACATACATTCATACATACATATATATATATTAACATAGGGATTTGTCCCTTCCAAAGTACAACATTTAAATAAATAAATAAGATAGATGAATGTAGAATAAAATACAATAGAGCAATATAAGAGACAAAATGGAGATAGATAGCTATATGAAGAATATATGAACATATATACTGAAGGATATGATATATAATGAATGGTATCTAATTGTTCTATATTAGAATCATTATGTACTCATGATTGATATGAGTTATATGAGTGCATGGTTTTTAGCTTAGATAATTATTATGATGTTATTCTAATCAATTGCATTTTAGTTAACATTTGAATCTTACCTTATTGTTGTCATTGAAGTATAAATACAACACTATAAGAATAATCTTAGGCACATAACATCATATTGTGTATCCCCCACTTTACTTGCTAACAATGATAAGATGTCATAATTAAAGAGATGTCAGAGAATGACATGGGAGAATTAGAAGAGGCTGGTGCAATATGTTAGCATGACATAACAAACTTAGATGAGTTTGATGCTTGTGTGGAAATAAAAAGGGCTACTAGCATAGTGTTTTAATATGAAGTGTAACAAAATTTAGAAGCTTGTGTGGCAAAAGTGAGAATGAAAGGGTTACTCATTTAAATAGTGACATATTAAAAATAATATGCAAGATGACAACATAGTGTGTAGGAGAAAATACGTCATGTAGGAAAAAACATGGGTTATACAAACAAAAGGATAATGATGCAATATTAGTTATATGAAGTGTAAAAGACTCTTATCATGCATGAAATAGATCAAGTTATATGGATTTATATTATGATTTCAAGAACAGGATAATCAAGTTGGAAGATAGAATAAGAAAAAGATAAAGACAAAAACAAAATGAAGACTAGAATAAAAGGAGGTTTTAAAATTAGAGTATGAGTTAGAAGAGTTACGATACATGTTGAAGGGATATAAGACATTCAATAAAAAGAGGGAAAATAATAAAAAAATTATAGAAAAGGGT
The DNA here is from genome assembly GCA_007115665.2 of Sequoiadendron giganteum. NCBI lineage: Eukaryota > Viridiplantae > Streptophyta > Pinopsida > Cupressales > Cupressaceae > Sequoiadendron > Sequoiadendron giganteum. The sequence goes on from CM021106.1 coordinate 216,894,194, forward strand.
TTGAAGCATTCTAAAAAGGTGAAAAAGAATAGTGAGGACTAGTACTTATCTTGCAAGATAAAGTTTAATTTAAAGAGGATGTCCATGGAATCGGTGATTAGTCAAAGGATATAATGATTAAAAAAGAAATATATTAAATCCTTTGAGGAGTTGGAAGAATTATTAGTGGTTAGAAGACCCTTAAATGTGATATTCCAAGAGTTAGATAGAGTAGAGATAGATGGATGGGATGAAGATAGAGAGAATCTTGAATTTTTTTACCTGGAATAAGTAGATGGTATTGAAGATTAAAATGCAAGGGAATAAGAGTTGAAAGGCTAGTTGTGAAGTTGTTGAGTTGTGTTAGCTTAAAGAAGAGGAAGGTGTTAAACTTTGCAATGCAATAGGAGAAGAGTTGGATGATAACAATGAAGAGGAACACAACCTACCACTCAAGGTGTCCCAAGATGTTGTAGCAATAGTAGTCCACATTAAAGAAGAAGCTATAACAAAGATGAATATATTTTAGAGCCTTACCTGTGATGAATTCCTATTAGATTTAAAGAACACAACCAACTAGGAGAACACCCAAATAATCCAATTATTGATGAGATGAGAAGAAGATTGTCATTTTCCTTGAGAAGGAATGAGGGCACAACTTAGGGAAGAAGCATAAATGCATACATTTATTGTGTAGCAAAGGACAAAAATTGAAGAAAGGATTTTTTGTGACCATCATTTAGAGCTAGGAAATTAACACCTCCTCACAAGAGATGATTTGGAAAGCATGCCTAAATGACCTAATGCAAAGTGTGATGAAACCAATATGAAAATTATATTATTTTTATGTGTAGGTGTAATAGAAGGTTTATGATTGATGTAAAAAGCCATGATAAATTTTAGTGGGGGAGGCCCATTAAGCCTTCAAGGAGCTAAGAAAAGGAAAGACAACCCATGGTAGAGGAGGTAGACCTCTAATCCAATAGAAAGCTAGAAGTAAAAGATGAAAAAATGTGATAACTTCTAGAAATATAAAAAAAATAAAATTATTGATTCTTCGATGATCGTGTCATATAATCCAAACTCTTATACCTTTGCATCCTGAAATAAAAGCAAACCTACATCTATCTCCTATAATTGTTGAATATTATTCAATTGTTCTTTGTTGAGCTGAAGCGCTGAATCAACTTTACTTTAATTTTGATTATTTCTCTTTTAAGTTTCCCATTCAAACCATGTAGATGCTCATGTTTGCATTTATTATATTTTCAAACGAGACAAACAAACGCTATCAAGGTTACATAATTATATTCAACCCTTGAAAATGGAACTATCTAATTTGATTATAATATAATTCAGTTGGATTTTTTACATTTGTTTAATGTTTGCGGGGTTCCCTCCGTACACTTAACACCACTAATTGCTTATTAATTGTCGTATCTCGTTAAATCACATGAGAACGGTGATATTCTTTAGTTTTCTTCGCTTAGTGGTCTGTGGCCTTTGTAAATAATACAATGTGAATGTCAGCTATACTATAATGCTTTTTAATTATTTAAAGAAAATGTCGGCAGAAGCTTCAAAGCATTGACAGGAACAACATCATCCCTATTATTAAATTGTATCCAAAATTCTTATCTTAGACTAATACAGCATCATATCAAAAAATACAACTGAGACTCCCAAACGTTATCAATACCTTCTCCACCTGCTCTTGACCTGACTTTCTGTCACTGTAGTACAAAAGCTTGGAAAGAAAATATATACCATATCATTATGCCGTATGTAAATGCGTTAAACGTATTTCCTGAAGCAGCTTTCAGGATAAGCGTAGGGAAGTTAGTTAGGGTTTCCATTCTAATGGTAAAGGTAGTGATTCTTATCATCTTGTGGCGTATAGGTTTCGTTATTGCTCAACCAGGTCAGTATATACCAATCATATCCTATCTCCATCTGCCAATTACATTATTTTGCTTAATTGACAACGATTCTGTGTTGTGTATGTCTGTTAAAAGCAGGATTTCTCAGCATTGATTGCGGCGGGAAATCAAGTTACACTGATGAAAACAATATAAAATGGGTTCCCGATGATAATTACATTGAAGTCGGCCGGAAAGAAGAAAAAATAAACTCTACTTTGCCATTATACGACCAAAGCTTTCGAGATTTCCCACTGCCTCTCAACAAGTCTTGCTATGAACTGCCCATAACCCCAAACGTCACTCACCTTGTGAGAATACGATTTTATAATGGCAATTTCAGTGGAAAACTAGATTTGCCAATCTTCCAATTCTCCATTGAGACTACAGGAATGTTGGCCCTGAAAAGCGTTACAAACGAAATTACACAGAAGAACGTACCGGGCGAGAGGATTTTGGTTAGTTCTGCTAGTGCCCTGTTTATTTGCTTGATTAGAACCTCTGAGGCGGTTAATCCTTTTATCTCTGCTATAGAATTGAGAACCCTTCAACAAGGCATGTATCTTCAAGCTAAGCTCGGAATAATGTTGGAACTGGAAGGAAGATATGATGCAGGTGGAAATTCGACAATCAGGTAAAAATTCTTATTTTCGTTTCTGTTTCCGGAAACCCTTCTTTTTTGGCTCAGGTTTCACATTTTTTTCTCCTCTTATGGATACGTATCTGATTAATTATTTAGGTATCCTCAAGACAAATTTGACCGCCTTTGGAATCAATTCGATATACCAGGAGCGCAGAATGTTGTGTTGCAGGAGACAATCTCTACGGACACCACCGAGGACCTTCCTCCATCTGCCGTTATGCAAAGTGCTTGTGTTGCACCCGACGGGATGAATTCCATGGATATTTATTTCCCCCAAATAAGTAACCCTCTAGTGGTCATGTATTTTGCAGAGGTCGAAATGCTTAACGGCTCTACATTAAGAACTTTCGACGTTCAGGAATCTGATGGTAAAATATTGAAAAGCATTAGTTTGGCAAGAGACTTTTCTGCAACAGAGAAATGGTTCACATTTGGGGGAACGAGCCTGTCTCTGTACAATCCCCCAAAATCCGGCCCCAGTCCTCTGATCAACGCTTTTGAGTATTACCAGCTAATTACCACTGAACCTACGACGTATTCAGGGGATGGTCAGAACTTCTTGCTTTTGAATATTTTTCTAATGTTAGATGCTATATTATAATTAAATCTCTTACAAAGGCGTCTAATTTGTGATTCTGCAGCGGATGCTCTAGCTTCTCTGAAACAACGGTTTCAAATAAATGATTGGATTTCAGATCCTTGCTTCGGTTTTCCATGGGAAGGAATCCAGTGCAATAATAGCATTTACCCTGTCAGAGTTTCAGAAATGTAATTTTGGTCAAATAATTCTTCTTTTTTTAATAGGTACGATTAGGGAACATGGAAGAAACGAGAGCTAATATATTGGTGATAATTCTTTATGTTCAGCAACTTGTCCGGAAGGAATCTAAGAGGACCCATACCCACAGATCTTGCTCAGATGACTGAACTCGTTAACATGTAAGTACTGGAACTTTATATGCATTTCTAGAAAACTAAAGGTACTTCAAGTTGAATTCTAGCAATAATGAGAACTTCCGTGAGATTTATTCTTTCTATCTATCGAAATTTTTATGAAGTATAAATTTATAATCAATATAGTTGATTTAGCAGGAGAACAACCCCCAGGCCTTGATAAACTTCCAGGAAATAAACTTTAACAATTCGTTGAAAACCCGAAGATTCGAATAGGAATTGTAAATTTTTAATATTACTTTGTTTCTATAGTATACTTACAAACATCATTTCGCATTCTGAAATCACAAGAACTGAACCGACATAAAACAACTTACTCATAATTGCCAGAAAAAAGTTCTTCCACAGATACTGATTTTTATAATTTCCCCTTTAATATAGGATGGAAATAACATGTCCTCTCGATTCTAAAGAGAGGCTTTTAACTATAAATAAGCGTTACATTTGAAATTTTGTATCTTGAATATGAATTTTAGTTATAGACTTGATTCTAGATGGCCAGGTCGCTATTCTCTATAACTTGTTTAAGTTTATTTAAGACTCTTGTTCCTCTCATTAAATCGGAGTTTATTATGATGGTGGTAGCAATTATTTTTAGAGAGCATTCAATATTAACTCAAATATAAAAATAAAAGTTTTTTTCGTCGTTAATTTATAAAAGTAATACAAACAATTAAAAAAATTAATCTATTTTAATTAAAAGTATTTATAAACAATAAATTTAAAAGCTTGTTAAGAAACTAAATGTAAATGAAAGCTCCACTTAATTTTTAAATGAAGATAGTATATTGATGTTAGACATCTACATAATTAATACTAAAGTATAGCACATTGATGCCTTCTAATCATTCAATATCTCAAAAATTATGTAGATTTAGATTCTTTATGGGCTGATCTCATTGTTTGAGGTTGAGCTTACACAATATTGTTTCAATCATTGTAGTGTAATGTTAAGATGATTTAATGCAAAATCTATTATTTAGTTTGTTATGATTCATTCTATTTGGAAACATGTAAGTGTTAGTAATATTTAAAAATTACTCATAAAAAACTATTGGATTGCAAAATTTAGTTTATTCTCAATCATTGTAGTTATGGACAATTGATGGCAGACAATAAGCAAGCATACAATAATATATGTGAGTTTTTTCCACATTTTGATTCTTTTTAATCCTCCAAATCCAAATATCTAAAATGCTGAACAAGGTAAAAAATATTGACTTTTAACTACCAAAAAATTAGAAATATAGTTGTGTAAATATGTTTAAAGTTGGCTCCTTCTTAAAAATGTTAAGAAATGATAAAATTTTTAATTTAAGTATTTTAACTTGAGGTTGGTTCTATGTTTTTTGGAATTGCTTTTTATTGTCGAATTGATCTAGGATAGAAAAATTTGGATTTCCAAGTGAAGATTATATATATGAAAATGTAGATTAATAATGAAACAAATATGTGAGAATCCGTATAGATAAAAATTTAATAACAAACTGAACTTTCTAAAAAAATATACAACATGTCATTGTATAATTATATTAAAATATTTCATCAAATTAAATTCAAAATTAAGTAAACAAAACATAAATATAAATTATATCATTTAAAATAAGTATAAATATTGATACTAAAACTAATATTTGATAATATTAGAAATTTAATTATGAAATATTGTTTTTAATATATCTTTTCAAATATTAAAATTTAATTATAAAATATTACCCTCAATATATCTTTTAAAATCGCTGTCATTTCAGAAGTATGTACTATCCACGAAGAAAAATAAATCTCATGCTATTGTTTTCTCTGGGCTACCATTATTATCTACTTACATTATACATACATAAAATTAGCAGAAAACATTATTTTGGGAATTAGATATGACTTAATTCTTTCTTACGTACTGCATGTATAATTAGATCGCTGGCAAATAACAATTTTATTGGAGGCTTACCCAATTTTTCGAGCTTAATAAAATTGGAGAGAATGTACGTATCTACATATGATCTCTGAACTTTTTTCTTTCTTAATCTCTGAAACTTCTAACTGATAAGGATTTATGGAATTCGTTACCCGAGTTGTGCAGAAATTTACAAAACAACAGCTTGAGTGGCGAAGTTCCAGACTGGTTATTCCAACTACACAATCTTAAGGAGATGTAGGTTTTCTCTCCATTCTTTTAGATTACAGTCAATACTGTCATACAAATACTAAAACTTTATATTGATCCCTCTTCTGATCTTGACAGAAACATAGACAGCAATAATTTCAGTGGTGTAATTGATCAGCGATTTCTGCGACAGATATTAATAACGTAATCTTTTCATATAGAATTCCTTTTTAGTTTATCCATAATACTACCTTTTATAGCATTTTTCGCAAACGATAGTGAACATGACAGTATGGAAAATGTTTACTTTGTACCCAAATCCTGCAGACGCAATGGCAATCCATACCTTAGTATCTCCAAGAATTCAACCCAACTAAACTCAAAGCAGAGCAATGTCGGACTTATCGGTGGAGTTATATCAGGCGGCATCGTAATAATAGCTTTTATTTTATCTGTAAGTATTATTGTGTACCGAAGGAAATTTAGGAGAAAAGACATTGTCAATGTAGTTGCTAAAGGCAATGCTTCAGTGGGCAAATCGGTATATCTTGATGATCATGGTAAGAGATTGTTTCTTCTTTTACTAAGCACCTGCAAAATCAACTAGCTTGGCTAGACTGAGTTGAAATTCAAATTAATTGCAGACTACTCAATGGTTTTGGTAACAAACCCATCGAAATCCTGTGCGTTTAGCCTAGAAGAGATGATGGCAGCTACGGAAAATTTTAGCTGTAAGATCGGACAAGGTGGCTTTGGATCTGTGTTCTCGGGTAAATTGCAGGACGGAAAGCAAATAGCAGTAAAAGTGCTATCTGTCTTCTCCAAGCAAGGAGTTTCACAGTTTCTAAACGAGGTAAAATACGATTTTTAAATCCCCGCATTGTGGACTTTTAGGCTTCAGCCTAACAATGTCCAATCTCATTCTCAAGAAAATGAATTATAACAGAAATCGAATATATATATTACTTATTTCAAACTTGTTGAACAGATTGATCTTCTGTCCAGAGTTCATCACAAGAACTTGGTGTCTTTACTTGGTTACTGCAATGAATCCAGAGAATTAATGCTGGTGTACGAATATATGCTTGGAGGATCCCTAAAGGATCGCCTTTATGGTAACTAAATGTCCTCCAGAATATTTTCTTCCAGTTCATGCACATTAATGAACACGAAAAAGTATAACTTCACTACAAAAATATTTTGCTCTCACTTTCTCCTCCCAGGTACCAGTGCAGAGCAATATCCGAATCTGGACTGGAAAACCAGGCTTAATATAGCTTTAGATGCAGCGCGAGGTAATTATTTTCTGTCATATAGTTAAATGTGGAAACCAGTCTGCTTGATCTAATCCTGCCTGTGATATTTTGAAGGATTGGAATACCTGCACGTATGTTGCACCCCAAAAATAATTCACAGAGATATAAAGACTGCAAACATCCTTCTAGACGACAAGTTAAATGGAAAAATGGGAGATTTTGGTCTTTCAAGACTAACAATTGATGGTGAAACTTCTCATTTGACGAATACTGTGAAAGGAACAGCCGGATACTTAGATCCAGAGTAATTTTCTAATTCCTCTCTTTTTGCCTCGTCCGTTATTCTAAACATGAGAAACTTTTCATTTCTAATGTTTTGAAGTTTTATTTTTATGTGTGACAGGTATTTTAAGACACAAGTCCTGACGGACAAGACCGATATGTATAGTTTTGGGGTGGTTTTGTTAGAGATCATTTGTGGCAGGGCACCTATAGATACAAAAGCTTCTACGGATGAAATTAGCCTTGTTAGATGGGTATGAAATTCTACTGGCCCTTCTTCATGCAAAGTAGGACACTAATTTGAGGTGTCCCTTATCAGAGAAGTTAACAGTGTAGCTTCGTTTCTTGTTTTGGCTGAACAGGTCACACCGGTTTTGGGGACGGTTGAATATCCTGAAAAAATTGTAGAAATAGTGGACAAGAGATTGGTAGACGGTTACAGCATAAAATCCATAGCCCATGTGGCCAACCTAGCAATTAGGTGTGTTGGAGATAAACCATCTTCAAGGCCTAGTGCAAGCGAAGTATTGGTAGAGATGAAAGCGGCTGTGCAATATCATGCAGAAAGTTTTGACTTGTCGGAAGAGATTGGCATTGATTATCAAGATCAGCAGATAAGTCAAGCTTCTCTATCGTATTCCACTGCACACAGAGACATCAGTTCAACCGATAATAGTTCCAACTTTTGTCGGAAGGAGAATTAGTCCATACGTTGTACAACGATGGTGAAAAAGAAGAACCGAAACGATCATGTATTTTAATCTGATAGCCGTTATTATATACGCGCTAGGTTTGTTAATGGCTACAGCCTGTATACATTATTTACCATGGATTCGACATAAACCGACCCACTCTAAATATGTTATATGGTAGAGTCGCCGAACTTACGATGGTTCATACAAGTTGGGGAAAGAGAAAATTTGTTCACTACTTTTGTATATAAATTCAGACATTCTGCATACCGTCCCTATAAAATATTGAAAACAAAGCAATATGATATTTTCTTATGTTAAGAATATTATTAACTTCTCCAACAAGATTTTGTTTGCTCGTATAAACTAGTAATTTGTCTGATAGGCCATTATGGCTTGCAAGCAAACACTTATTAGACGTACAAACTTATATGTAGTGTAGAGGAGGGAATTTGCTACCTTCAAACTGTCTCTCCACTATATCAGTTGTCACAATTCAAGTGAATTGGAAATGGAGGAATGTGAATTTTAATAGGGTACTAAATTATGGACCTTTCGAACATCAAAAATCGAAAGTGTAGGGTATAAAGGTCTTTTGGATAGTTCAACAAGCTCTCTGTCTAGAACGATGTTGTGATTGTCAAACTATAGCATGTTGAGGTAGTGTCCCATACGGATAAGAAAAAGCTGTAATTAGAAAACACAAAGTATTGTGCATAGGTTTCCTGATGTGAAAGCGAGTGCAAAATATGATTGTACAAAATTAAAGGTAGAAAAATGAAGGTGGTGAATTGAAATGAGACGAAAATGACAACGAGAGGTTCAAGATATCGCTGAGAGTGTTTGATGACATTTAAGATAACTTCAAAAAGTTCTTCCACTTGCACCAACACACATAAGATCAAAGAGAAATGTTTGGGTACTTGTTTAGGAGTTTGCCTCAATCAAATCCCCAAATTGATATTTCCACCTCCACGAGTAGCCTTAGAAAAAATAATAATAGACATGAAATGATAAAGAAAACAATATGCTAATATAAAACAAAAATAAAACGTTCAAGAAAGGTTCTTGAAGAGTCACCCCATTCAAGCACCAAAAGCGAGGCTTGCTGGTACAACAAAGGAGTAACAAGAACTTCCAAGATGAGGGTGGTTTTCTTGCAAGATGAACTCGTGCTACAACAATGTAGTTTCCTCTAAAATATGTGGACAAGGTTTTTGCAAGATGTGTGTGTGGAAAGATGGAGAAAGATATGAAGTGTTGTAGAATAATGAAGAAATATTTGTGTGTTTTCCAAGAGAGAAAGAGAGCAAGAGGACAAGAAGGAATAAAGAATTGATGCATGAAGAATGAAAATGTAAACAATACTTTGTAAAAGAGGGGGACCTTTTTGTTCAAACAGCTAGCCTAAGTAATTCTTGATGTTGTTGTAGGTTGGTAGAGGCGTTATACTGCCTAAATGGGGTAGGTGTAACATCTCAACCACTACCTTAGTCACGTTTTTTCGTGGAATGCTAGCGTGGCTCATAAATGTCTTCACATTGCACATTGCTCTGTGGGAAAATCAGACTTAACGGTCGAGGAAGGGGGCATGCCAAATGATGAGAAATGATTTTAAGTTAAGGGAGAGCACAATTATTTTAGTACATATCTAAAGAGGAAGGTATGTATCATGTGAAATTATATAGGATGTATTTTACGACATTTCATTTAGATAGCCGAAAGAGAAGATGTAGTGGGACTCAGAGTAATAATCCACCCAATCACCAAATTTTGTTGCTTATTCTCATTCCTCGATTTAAATTTCTTGAGAGAGATTTTATCTTCTAACCAATTCAATTTATTACATGTAATAAAAGATGTTGAAAATGAATGTAAAGTGTAGGGAAACATTACAAAGAGATGAAGGAGGTAAAGAGCTCAAGCCATGTGAATGTGAATAATTAATCTATTCACTATACTTAAGTGTACTTAGGTTGATGAGGTTAGACAACATATTGTCTAATCGAATGTGCAACTTTTTAGACCTCTAGATGTTACGAAGATATTTGGTTAACCTCATGCCCATACCTTTTTGAGGTTGGAAATCTTTCCACCTCATCTTAAATGTCACTCAACACTTGGCACACAAGGTTAATGACTTTGTCATAGAGGTTGTTGGTTTGCACACTCCAAGTCTTCCTATGGTTGGCACCTATAGACGCTTGTCTACTCATTTGTATCACTTCATGGGGCACTTGTCAATCCACCTTATAGGTGGATTTCCTTGCCTCATCCTTACCTATATATACAAGACTTTGTACTCATTAACATTTGAGTCGAGACTAAATACAATAGTTGCATATTGTTCATTATGCTTGTCTCTTTATCTTCTAGGTCTCCTAATTCTGATATGGGGGGATAGTGCAAGCCTTTAGATGATCAATTTCATTGTATTTTTGTTGGATTCCATTGCTCTCTATGTTAAAATTTATAGGTGAGCATAAATTCAGCGATCTATGGGGTCATTTCGATTTGAGATTTCAATCTGTGGCATTTTGGAGGCATGCTTTGTAACTACAATCCATGCCTTTCTTTGGTAGCTTCGAGCTTCTTTACAAGGCCTGATTCAGGGGCAGTTTTGTTTTCTCACTCAAGAAAGCACGAATCTCCGTGAGTTTCCTCTGTTCAATGTTGTGAATCCTTTATCTATTGTAGGTCGGCGTGAATGATTTTCTTGCATCCACGATTCATTTTGGTTGTTCTTGCATCTGCAATTCTTTTTGGTGGGCGTGGAGACTTGTTTTGTTGCCTGCGAATTGGTTGCAGCATTTGCATTAGCCATGATTTATCCTTGGAGGCCCTGTATTTGAGGCATTTTGAATTCTTCCCTCGTTCCACGTGAGCCTAGTGATTGCATGCACATTGGATTAAACCCCACGATGTTTGATTCACCCCAACACGGTTGAATTTGACGTAGTTGGAAGCAGGCCACGGGAGAAGAAAGCAGGTCGTGGCTTTGACAAGTAGGCCGAGAGATTACCATTTGCAACAAATAGGCCGTGCCTCACCCATTTTTAGCACCGACAAATTTTATCTCTGACTGCGCATTTTATCCATTGGCAGGCTGTTGGAAGTCCTTTGTGGCCCCGCATTTGACATCCGTAGGTCGCGGATTTTGCAAGGCCGAGTGGCAAGAATTCTTCATTGCATATTGCACCCATTTCGCCTGTAACATGAAGTTTGCACCCACACTGCTATTATTGACTGGGTCGTGTGGGTAGAATTCTTCATATGCGGCCTCCTCCCTCCAGTGCAGCATAGAGGCGACATGGAACGCTGCTCACAGGCAACAAACAATGGGGCTTTCAATCCTGTTGCTCTGCATTTCCTAACTCGTCAGTTGTGGGAATTGATTATTCTCCAATGGACCCTTCAACGCCTTCTTCTGGCTTTGACTGAGTCAATCTACCTCCATGCCTCCACTCCATCCCCCATCAACCGTGCATATCCTCCATCGGAGCTGAAGAAAATGCTTTATTTTGTTTGCTTTGACCAAGTCAACAAATTCCTTTTCCTTCTCTAAGTGGTTAAAATCATTAAGGTTAGCATTTATTACATATGACATTTATTTTCAATTGTTTCTTTGCTAAAACCACAAATTTTGTAACGGAGGGGTTTTTTTGGGTCGATTTTTTTGTCATAAATTGGTAAAGGGAGGTCTTTTTTCATTTTGCAATAACTTCCAAACGGAAGGGGGAGATGAACTTTTCTTTGCCTTAGTTAAAATTTTGTGAAAGAAGAGTCATTTTTTCTCTTGCAATGAATTTGACAGAGAGGTTCATCATAATGGGGGTTGTAATTTTATGTTTTAAAATCTTTTATTGAGGTTTGCAAGGCATAACTTAATCAATGTCTTCTCAATTTACCTCATGACAAGAAACATGAAGAACTCATTATCCAAAAGTCTATATATGCACTCACATAAAGTGCCACAAAATTGAATATGTTAAGGGAATTTGAGAAATTATTGTACTTACACTAAATTATAAATTGTAATGTAGGGGTTTGTACCATCACAACAATGGATCCTTGTGATTATCACCTCATGTGAATGTGCCTTGGAGCACACCCTCTCTCAGTTTCTTACAGTAAATCTCTATATTCCTTGTACACTCTCTATCTCATTTGTTCTACTTATATTTCTCTTAACATTAAGGGGACACTATAATGTGTTATGTTAATGCTTCTTTCATGAAGCAGTGAAGGTATCTTCGTTTTGGGAGGCCTCATGAACTTTGTATCTTGATCTCTTGAATGGGGAATTAATTTAGTGGATCACATTTTTAAGATTTTAGTGCTCCTTATCACAGTAATATCTCTATTATCAACTTCATAGAGGCTGATAAATTTTGTGTACATTGGTTGAGTAGTGTTCGTATGTTCACTCATGCAATATTTTGTATCTCCCATCTAGATCCACACTTCTTACAGATTTGTTGATTCCGAGAAACACCAGTTCATCAAGGGTCATACTTTCAGAAGGTCTTAAATCCTTCTAATTCTCTTTTTTGGAGAGGAGTTTTGTTTTTAGTAGGTTTTATCCTTTTTTTCCTTTTGTAAGAGAATGCATTATACATGGGTACCTAATATGGTCTCTAGTCGAGACACATCTCATTTTTATCTATTGCACTTTTATGATCTCTGTAAGTATCACTTAAGAGGGTTGTCAGTGTGAATAATTAATATATTGACTATAGTTTAAAAGTGTACTTAAGTTGATGAGGTTAGACAACATCTTGTCTAACCTAGTGTGCAAATTTTGATTAACTTCATGCACATACCTTTTTGAGGTTGAGAGTCTTTCCATCTCACCTCATAGATCACTCAACACTTGAAACACAAGGTTGATGACTTGGTCATAGAGGCTGTTGGTCTGCACACTCCAATTTTTCGTAAGGTTGACACATGTAAAACACTTGTCTACTCATTTGTGCCACTTCATGGGAATATTTTTCCTCTAACACTTTAGATCCCAACAAAGGAGGGATTTGGTCTAAGGTGCACTACGCCCTAGACCTCTTAATTTGGCTCCAAATTGAAATATGTCAGTGTTGATAATTTATTATTTGAAACTTAAATTTTATTTGTTGGCTATCAAGATTTAGTTTTTATGAGATTAGATTAATTACATATAAAGACATATTATTTTCACAATTCTAATTAACAAGGAAGTATTAAAAAAATCTATTGAGGAGAATACTTCAAAAACCAGTCCAAGTGTAGTCAATAGAATTTTTTAAAAATTTATTAAAACATTTTATCATCTAAGAATCATGTCAATTTTTATGTGAGTTTGTTCAAGTGTTTTGTTTTTCAGTGCTAATGCTTGTAGGTATTCAAATCAAATCAAATCAAGCAAGAAGGAATCATTGAAGGTGATGAGAATGTCTTTAGTCCATCAAAGAGATCACATTTAAGTGGTGAGCTACAAGAAAGTGTTAATTCATCATTTTTTTTATCATTTAGCCTCTATCCTTCAAAAGCATATGCTCTATTTTCATCAATTTTTCCATTGTGGAGGTAGAAATACCAACATGAATTTTGAATAAAGGAAGCCCCTGTATTGAACAACCCTTCCCTTCTCTTTGTGTATAGGTTATAGAACTTAAGAAGATTGGAGGAAGATTGAAGAAAATTTTCTCATTCTTGCATCAAAGCCCTACAAGTTGACAAGATACAAAATTTGAATTATCTCAATAACAAACAAAGATCCAACAACCAAACCTAGAAGGAAGAAGCTACAAAGTAGGGACTTGATGCTTGTGAAGCAAGATTTTAGAACCAGATCCCTAATCTAAGGTGTCCTTGTACCCTAGACCACCCAAAATCATCTCAATTTCAAATCACAAGTGCATTAGTCTCTACCTTATATCTTTCATGAACTTAAATTTGTCTATGTTTTTAGATTGTTAGAGTTCATCTTAGAATGTTGTATTTGCATAGTTTTCTCAATTACATCATTGCATCAAGTTCTCAATCCATCAACCCTGCCACCTACAAGAAAGAGAATCTAGATCTAGGATTAGTTGATTCACCTTTCATGTTGTTAGTGAATATCACATCCTTGTGTATCTAGATTCTCACCCCCACATGTTTTTTGAAAAAAGTTGATTATGGTCATATATCCATTAGACCTAGGATCTCCTTTCCTAGTAAAATAATATAATACTACACTAAATCACAAGACACCAAAACTATGGCATTACAAGCATCATCAAAATGCAAAAGAAGATGGAGGAGATGGAATGCAAGGCTCAAGAATAGGATCATAGGTGAGAACACCTAAGTTCAAGTAGCCAAAATTCTACTCAAAATCATGGTCCACACTAAAAGTGTGATTAACATTTGAAGGGTCAAATGTTTTCTTTTAAAGCTCAACATTTCAAAAGCCTATGACAGAGTTGATTGGGTTTTTTTATTTAAAATTTTGAAGGCCTTCGGTTTTAATAATAGGGTGGTGCAAATGGTGGAACAACTTGTGTCCACAGCTTCCATATCGGTTATGGTCAATGGCTCCCCAATTTTATTTTTCCAGAGTACCAGAGGTCTCAGGCAGGGTGATCCTATTTCTCCAATTTTATTCACTATTATGGCTGAAAGTTTAGGTAGGAACCTGAAAAAATTGATTGACTATAAAGTTATCTCTGGGCTCAGACCATCCTCGGGCAACTTGGTGTGTTCTCGTCAACAATTCGTTGATGATACTATGCTTATGGGAAAAGCTTCTGTATCTAAAGCTAAATCTATTAAACAG